>JAIUJO010000033.1:5000-7500 GCA_023846275.1 Vanilla planifolia | reverse complement strand
TTCTTATTTTTCCACATCTTCACTTCTTCTCCCATCTTTTCTTCTATTTTTTCTTCTCCTCCTACAACTACTTTTTCTTCTTCTTCTTCTTCTTCTATGACTTCTTCTTTTCTTCTACTGCTTCATCTTCTTCTTTTTCTTCTTCCTCATCATCTGCTTCTTGTTCTTCTTCTTCTTCTTCTTCCACTACTTCTTCTTCTTCCACCACTTATTCTTCTTCTTCTAGTTCTTCTTCTTCTTCTTCTTCTGCTTCTTCTTTTGCTTCTTTTTCTTCTTCTTCTTCTTCCTCTTCTTATTCTTCTTCTTTCTTTACCATTAATTCTTCTTCTTCTTCTTCTTCTTCTTCTTCTTCCTTTTTTGCTTCTTCTACTTCTCCATTTTCTTCTTTTACTTCTTCTTCTTCCTCTTCTTCTTCTACTTCTTCTTCTTCTTCATCTTCCACTTCTTCTTCTTCTCTTTGTTCTTCTTTTTCTCCTTCTTCTTCTTCTTCTTCTTCTTCTTCCTCTTCATTTACTTCCTCAAGTAATTCTTCTTCTTCTTCTTCTATGGCTTCTTCATCTCCTTCTTCTTCAGGTTCTTCTTCTTCTTCTTTTGCTTCTTCTTCTATTTCTTATTCTACTTCTCCTTTCGCTGCTAGTGCTTCTTTTTCTTCTTCTACCTCTTCTTCATCTTCTTTATATTCTTCTTCTTCTACTTCTTCTTTTTCTTCAACTTATTCTTCTTCTTCTTCTTCTTCTTCTTCTTCTTCTTCTGCTTCTCTTACTCTTGTTCTTCTTCAACTTCTTCTACATCTTCTTCTTCATCATCCTCTTCTTCTTCTACTACTTTTTCTTCTTCTTTTTCTTCTACTCCTTTTTCCTTTTCGACCTCTTCTACCTATGCTTCTTATTCTTCTTTTTTTTCCTTTTCTTTTTCTTCTTTTTTGTCTTCTTCTTCTACTTCTTCTTCTTCTTCTACTACTTTTTTTGCTTCTTCTACCTCTACTTCTTCTCCTTCTTCTTCTTCATCTTCTGCTACTTCTTCTTCTTCCACCTCTTCTTCCACTTCTTCTTCTTCTTTTCTTCTTTTCTTCTTTTCTTCCTTTCTTCTTTATCTTCTTCTTCTTCTTCTTCTTCCTTTTATTCCTCTACTACATCTTCTTCTTCCTCCTCCTCTTCTTCTTCTTCTTCTTCTTATTCTTATTCTTATTCTTCTTCTACTTCTTCTCCTTCTTTTTCTTCTTCTTTTTGTCATTCTTTTCTTCTTCTACTTTCGCTTCTTCTTCATCTTCTTAATCTTCTTCCTTTCTTTTCTTCTTCTTCTTCTATTTCTTCTTCTTCTTCTCCTTCTTCTTCTCCTTCTTCTTCTTCTTCTTCTTCTTCTTCTTCTTCTTCTTCTTCGTCTTCTTCTTAATCTTCTTCTTCTATTTTTTTTCTTCATCGTCTTCTTCTTCTTCTTCTTCTTCTTCGTCTTCCTGCTCTTCTTCTTCTTCTTCTTCTAATTCTCCTTTATCATCTTCTTCTTCTACTTTTACTTCTTCATCTGCTTCTTTTTCTTCTTCTTCTTTTCTTCTTCTTCTTCTTCTTCTTCTTCTTTGTCTTCTTTTCTTCTTCTTCTTAAACTTTTTCTTCATCTTTGTAATCTTCTTCCTTTTCTTCTTCTTCTTCTTCTTTTTCTTCTTCTTCTTCTTCTTCATCGTCTTCTTCTTAATCTTCTTCTTCTATTTCTTTTTCTTCATCTTCTTCTTCTTCTTCTTCTTCTTCTTCTTCTTCTTCTTCTTCTTCTTTTTCTTCTTATTAATATTATTATTTTTCTTCTTCTTCTTCTTCTTCTACTTCTTCTTCTACTTCTTCTTCTCCTTCTTCTTCTCCAACTTCTTCTCCTTCTCCTTCTTCTTCTTCTTCTTCTTCTTCTTCTTTTTCTTCTTCTTCTTCTCCTCGTCCTCCTCCTCCTCCTCCTCCTTCTTCTACTACTTTCTGTTTTTCTTCTACTTCTTCTCCTTCCTCCACTACTTCTACTTCTTAATCCTCTTCTTGCTCTTCTTCTACTTCTTCTTCTACTACTACTTCTTCCATTTCTTCTTCTTCTTTAACTTCTTCTTCTTCTTATTATTCTTCTTCTTCTTCTTCTTCTTCTACTTCTTCTTCTTCTTCTTCTTCCTCTTCTTCTTCATCTCCTTCTCCTTCTTCTTCTCCACCTATTTTTTCTCCTTATTCTTCCACATCTTCTACTTCTTCTCCACTTTTTCTTCTATTTCTTCTTCTTTTTCTACTACTACTCTTTCTTCTTCCTCCTCCTCCTCCTCTTCTTCTTCTTCTTCTTCTTCTTTTATGACTTCTTCTCTTCTTCTACTTCTTCTTCTTCTTCTTCTTCCTCATCATCTGCTTCCTGTTCGTCTTCTTCTTCTTCTTTTTTATCATCATAATCTTCTCCTTCTTCTTCTTCCACTACTACTTCTTCATCTTCTATTACTTCGTCTTCTTCCACCTCTTATTCTTCTTCTTGAAGTTCTTCTTCTTCT
>JAIUJO010000032.1:3948054-3951125 GCA_023846275.1 Vanilla planifolia | reverse complement strand
TTTTTCTTCATCTCTTCTTGTACTTCTTCTTCTTCTCTTCTTCTTCATTCTTCTTTCTTCAACTTCTTCTTCTTCTCTTCTTCTTCTTCATCTGCTTCTTCTTCTTCTCCTTCTTCTTCTTCGTTTTCTTCTTCTTCTTCTTCTTTTTTTCTTCATCAACTTCTTCTTCTTCATCTTCTTCTTCTTCTTCTTCGTCTTATCCTCTTCTTCATCTTCTTCTTCTTCTTCTTCTTCTTGTTCTACAACAACTATTACAACTTTTTCTTCTTCTTTTTCTTATTCTTCTTCTTCTTCTTCTTGTTCTTCTTCTTCTCTCCTTCTTCTTCTTCTTCTTCTTCTACTTATTCTTTATCTCCCTCTTCAAATCTTCTTCTTCTTCTTCTCTTTCTTCTTCCTCTTCCTATTCTTCTACTGGTCCTCCTTCTTTTTGTACCTCTTCTTCTTCTTCTTCTTCTTCCTCTTCTTTTTTTCTTCTTCTTCTTCTTCTTCATCTTCTTCATAATCTTCTTCTTCATCTCCTTCTTCCTCTTCCTATCTTCATCTTCTTTTTTCTTTCTCCAGTTCTTCTTCTTGTAGTTCTCCCTCTTCTTCTACCACTTCATCATCCTTTTCTCTTCTTTCTCCTTCATCATTTCTTTTTTTTCTTCTTCTTCTACTTCTTCTATTTCTTCTTCTTCTTCTTCTTCCTCTACCCCCTTCTCCACTACTTCTTCTTCTTCTTCTTCTTCTTCTTTTTCATCTTCTTTTACAACTACTTTTTCTTCATCATACTCTTCTTCTTCTTCTACTACTACTCCTGCTTCTACTACATCTTTTTCTTCTACTTTCTTCTTCTTCTTTCTTTTTCCTTCTTCTTCTTCTACTCTTATTGTTCTTTCTTCTTCTTCTTTCTTAACATCATTTTATTCTTCTTCTCCTCCTTCTTCTACTTCTTCTTCTTCATCTTCTACTTCTTCTTTTTCTTAATCTTTTTCTTCTTAATCTTCTTCTCTTCTGCCTCTTCTTCTTCTTCTTCTTCTTCTTCAGCTTCTTCTTCTTCTTCTTCTCTTCTTCTTCTTCTTTCTTCTTCTTCTTCTTGTTCTTCTCTTCTTCTTCTTCTTCCTCTCTTCTCCTTCATTTACTTAATCTTCTTCTTGCTCTTCTTCCTCTTCCTCCTCCTTCTCCTCTTCTTCTTCTTCTTCTACTTTTTCTTTTTCTTCTTATTCTTCTTGTACTTCTATTTCTTCTTCCCCTTTCTCTCCTTCTTCTTCTTCTAATTCTTCTTCTTCTTCTGCTTCTTCTTCTTTCTTCTTCTCTTCTTCTCCTTCTTCTTCTTCTTCTTCTTCTTCTTCTTCTTCTTCTCCTTCTTCTTCTTCTTCTCCTTCTTCTTCGTCTTCTTCTTCTCGTCCTTCCTCTTCTTCTTCTTCTTATTCTTCTTCTTCTACCTATTCTTGTACTTCTCTCCTCCTGTTTCTTCCTCTTCTTCTTCTTCTTATCCTTATCTTATTCTTCTTCTTCTTCTTCTTCATCCTCCTCCTCTTCTTTTTATTTTTCTTCTTCTCCTCCCCCTCCTCCTTCTTCTTCTTCTTCTTCTTACCCCTTCCTCATCTTCTTCTTCTTCTTCTTCCTCTTCCTCTTCTTCCTCTTCTTGTAGTTCTTCTTCTACTTCCACCTCTTCTTCTTCTTCCTTTTTCTTCTTCTTCTCCTTCATCTTCTCTTTTTCTTCTACTTTTGCTTCATTTTTTCTACTTCTCTTCTTGTTTTTGTTCTTCTTTTTCTTATTCCACCTACTCCACCACTTCTTCTTCTTCTTCTTCTTCTACAACATACTTTTTCTTCAACTTCTTCAACTACTACTATATACTACTCTACTTCTTCTCCTTCTACAACATCCTTTTATTCCACTTCTCGCCTTCTTTATTTTCTTCATCTTCTTCTACTTCCTTATTATTCTTCTTCTTTCTTCCTTCTTCTAATTCTTCTTCTAACTCTCTTCTTCTTCATCTTCTTCTCTCCTCCTCTCTCTTCTTATCTTCTTCTTCTTCTTCCTCTTCTCTTCTTCTTCTTACATTCTTCTTCTTCTTTCTTCTTCTTCTTCTTTTCTTCTTTTTCTTCTTCTTACTTCTTCCTCTTCACCTTAATCTACTTAATCTTCATCTTGCCCTTCTTCATCTTCCTTCTCTTCTTCTTCTTTTTCTTCCTCTTCTTCTTCTTCTACTTTTTCTTCTTCTTCTTCTTCTTCTTCTTCTTCTTCTTCTTCTATTCTTCTTATAATTCTTCTACTTCATGTTCTTCTACTTCTTCATCTCCTTTCTTTTCCTTCTTCATCTTTTACTAGTACAATCTTCTTCTTCTACAATTCTTCTCTTCTTCTTCTTCTTCTCTCTTCTTCTCTACTTCTTCTAATTCTTCTTTTTCTTCATTCTTCTTCTTCTTCTTCTTCTCTTCTTCTTCTACTCTTCTTCTTCTTCTTCTTCTTCTTCTTCTTCTTCTGGTTCTTCTACTACAACTTCTTCTTCTTCTACTTCTTCTTCTTCTACTTCATCTTCTTCATCTTCTTCTTCTTCTTCTTCTTTCTTCATCTTCTTCTTCTTCTTCTTCTTCTTCTCTTCTCCTTCTTCTTCTCTCCTTCTCCTTCTTCTCCTTCTCCTTCTTCTTCTCCTCCTTCTCCTTCTTTCCTCCTCCTTCTTCTTCATCTTCTTCTTCATCATCATCATCAACTTCTTCTTCTTCTTCTTCTTCTTCTCCTTCTCTTCTCCTCCTTCACCTTCCCTTCTTCTTCTCCTTCTCTTCATCTTCTTCTTCTTCTGCTTCTTCTTCTTCTTCTTCCTTCCCTTCTTCTTTTTCTCTCTCTTCTCTTTCTTCTTCTTCTTCTTCTTCCTTCCTTCTTCTTCTTCTTCATCTAATTCTTCTTCTTCTTCTTCTTCTTCTCCTCCTTCTTCTTCTTCTTCTTCTTCTTCTTCTTCTTCTTCTCCTTCTCCTTCTTCTTCTCTCTTCTTCTTCCCTTCTCCTTCTTCTCCTTCTCCTTGTCCTTTTCCTTCTTCTTCTTCTTCTTCTTTATCTTCCTATTCCTGTTTTTTTCTTCTGTTCTT
>JAIUJO010000032.1:3920554-3930554 GCA_023846275.1 Vanilla planifolia | reverse complement strand
TCTTCTTCTTATTCTTCTTCTTCTTCTCCTTTGTCTCCTTCTCCATCTTCTTCTTCTTCTTCTTCTTCTCTTCATGATCTTCTTCTTCTACTACTTCTACTTCTACTTCTTCTTATTCTTCGTCCCCCTCCTCTTCTTCTCCTTCTCCTTCTTCTTTTCGTTTCTTCTCTATCTTCTTCTTCTTATACTTCTTCTTCTTCTTCTTCTTTCGTCTTCTTCTTCCTTCTCTTCTATTTCTTCTTCCTCTTCTTCTTCTTTTTATTTCATATTCTTCTACTTCTTGTTCTTCTTTTTCTTCTAATCCTTCTTCTTCTTTTTCCTCTTCTCTGCCTTATTCTTCTTCTACTTTTACTTATTCCTCTCCTTCTTTTTCTTCTTCTTCTTCTTCTTCTTGTTCTTCTTCTTCTTCTTCTTCTTTTCTTCCCCAACTTTTTCCTCTACTTCGTCTTTTTCTTCTTCTTCTTCTCCTTCTCCATCTTCCTCCTGAACTTTTTTTCTTCTTCTTTTACTCCTTCATCGTCTCCTTCTTTTACTTCTTCTACTTCTTCTTCTTCTTCTTCTTTCTTCTTCTTCTTCTTCTTCTTCTTCTTCTTCTTCTCCTTCTTCTTCATCATCTTTTTCTTCTTCTTCTTCTTCTACACCTTCGTCTACTTCTCAATTTTCATCAACTTCTTCTTCTTCTTCTTCTTTATCTTCTTCTTTTTCTTATTCTTCTTCTTTTTACTTTTCTTCTTCTTCTTCCTCTTCATCTTCTTCATAATCTTCTTCTTCTTCTTCTTCTTCTTCTTCCTCTTCCTCTTCTTCTTCTTTTTTTTTCTTCCTCTTGTTCATTTTCTTGTAGTTCTCCTTCTTCTTCCACCTCTTCATCTTCTTCTTCTCGTTCATCTTCTTGTTTTCTTCTTCTTCTGCTGCTACTTCTTCTTCTTCTTCTTCTTCTTCTTTTTCATCTTCTTTTATAACGTTTTCTTCATCTTCTTCTTCTTCCTCTTCTTCTTCTTCCTCTTCTTCTACTACTTCTTCTATTTCTACCACATCTTTTTCCTCTAGTTCTTCTTGTTCTTTCTTCTTCTTCTTCTTCTTGTACTTCATATTTTTGTCTGTTCTTCTTCTTCTTCCTCAACATCTTCTTATTCTTCTTCTTCTTCTCCTTGCCTACTTCTTCTTCTTCTTCTTCTTCTTCATTTCTTCTTTCTCTTTTTCTTCTTAATCCTCTTCTTCTTCTTCTTCTTGCTCTTCTTCTTCTTCTTGCTCTTCTTCTTCTTCTTGCTCTTCTTCTTCTTCTTCTTCAGCTTCTTCTTCTTCATCTTCTTCCTGTTCTTCTTTTTGTTCTTCTTCTTCCTCTTCTCCTTCATCTACTTAATCTTCTTCTTGCTCTTCTTTGTCTTCCTCCTCCTCCTCTTATTCTTCTTCTTCTTCTTCTTCTCTTCTTCTTCTTCTTCTTCGTCTTCTTCTTCTTCTTTTTCTACTTCTTGTTCTCCTTTCTTCTCCTTCTTCTTCTTCTTCTAATTCTTCATTTTTTTCTTATTCTTCTTCTCCTTTCTTCTTCTCCTTCTTCTTCTCCTTCTTCTTCTTCTTCTTCTTCTACTTCTTCTTCTTATTATTCTTCTCCTTCTTCTTCTTCTACTCCTTCTTCTTCCTCTTCCTCTTCTTCTCCTTCTTCCTCTTCTTCTTCTCCTTCTTCTTCTTCCTATTCTTCTACTTCTCTTCCTCTTATTTCTTTCACTTCTTCTTCTCCATCTTCTTCTTATTCTTCTTCTTCTTCTTCCTGCTCCACTTCTTTTTGTTTTTCTTCTTCTTCTCCTTCTTCTTCTTCTTCTCCTTTTTCCTCTTCCTCTTCCTCATCTTGTTCTTGTTCATCTTCTTGTACCTCTTCTTCTTCTTCTTGTAGTTCTTCAACTTCTTCCACCTCTTCATCTTCTTCTTTTTCTTCTTCATCTCCTTAATCTTCTTCTTTTTCTTCTACTTTTTCTCCTTCTTTTTCTGCTTCTTCTTCTTCTTCCCCTTCTTCTTCTTCTTCTTCTTCTTCTTATTCCTCCTTCTCTTCTACCACTTCTTCTTCTTCTTCTCCATCTTCTTCTTCTTCATCATCTTCTTCTTCTACAACTACTTTTTCTTCATCTTCTTCTTCTTCTTCTTCATCTACTTCTTCTACTTCTACAACATCATTTTCTTCTACTTCTTCTTCTTTTTTCTTCTTCTCCTTCTTCTTCTTCTTCTACTTCTTATTATTCTTCTTCTTTTTTCTTCTTCTTTTTCTTCAAAGTCTTCTTATTATTCTTCTTCTTCTCGTTCTTCTACTTTTTCTTCTTCCTCTTCTTGTTCTTGTTCTTCTTCTTCTTCTTCTTCATCTTCCTCTTCTTCTTCTTCTTAATCTTCTCCTTATTCTTTTTCCTCTTCTTCTTCTTCGTTAGCTTCTTCATCTTCTTCTTCTTCATGTTCTTCTATTTCTTCTTCATCTTCCTCTTCTCCATCATCTACTTAATCTTCTTCTTACCCTTCTTCTTCATCCTCCTCCTCTACTTCTTCTTCTTTTACTTCTTCTACTATTTCTTCTTCTTCTTCTTCTTATTCTTCTACTACTACTTCTTCAGCTTCTTCTTCTTCTACTTCTTCTCCTTTCTTCTTCTTCTTCTTCGACGACTTCTTCTTCTTCTTCTTCTTCTTCTTTCTTCTTCTTCTTCTTCTTCTTGTACTTCTTGTTCTTCTTCTTCTTCTTCTTCTCCTTTCTTCCCCATCTTCTTCTTCTTCTTCTACTTCTTCTTCTTCTACTACTTCTTCTCCTTCTTTTTCCCCTTCTTCAACTTTTTGTTCTTCTTCTTCTTCTTCTTCTTCTTCTTCTTTGCCATCTTTATTCTTCTTCTTCTCCTCCTACCCCTCCTCCTCCTTTTTCTTCTTCTTCCTCTTCTTCTTCTCCTCTTTCTTATTGCTCTTCTTCTTTGTCTTCTACTTCTTCTTCTTCCCCTTCTTCGTCTTTTTGTTCTTCTTCTTCTTCTTCTTTGCCCTCTTCTTATTATTCTTCTTCTTCTTCTCCTCCTCCTCCTCCTCCTCCTTCTTCTTCTTCTCTTACTTCTAATTCTTCTTCTTATTATTGTTATTATTATTATTCTTTTTCTTATTCGTCTTTATCTTCTTCTTCTTCATCTTTTTCTTCTTCTATTACTTCTTCTTTCTTAATCTTCTACTTCTTCTTTTTCTTCTTCCACTTCTTCTTCTTCTTCTCCTACAACTTCAACTTTTCCTTCTTCTTCTTCTTCTTCTACCACTACTTTTTTTTCTTCTTCTTCTTCTTAATCTGCTTCTTCTTCTTTCTTATTCTTCTTTTTCTTCTTCTCCTTCTTCTTCTTCATATTCTCCTACTTCTTTTTCCCTTCTTCATCTTATTTGTTCTTCTACTTACTCTTCTGCTTCTTCTTCTTCTTCTTCTTCTACTTCTTCTTCTACTATTGTTTTTTCTTCTTCTTCTTCTTCTTCTTCTATTTCTTCAACTTCTTTTTCTTCTACTTCTTATTATTATTCTTCTTTTCTTCTTCTTCTTCTTCTTCTTCTTCCTCCTTAATCACCAACATTTTCTTCTTCTTCTTCTTCTTCTTCTTCTTCCACTTTTTCTTCTTCTTCTTCTTCTACTTCTACTTCTTCTTCTTTGTATTCTTCTTCTTGTTTTCCTTCTACTTGTTCTTCATTTACTTCATCCTCTACTACTACTACTTCTTCTTCTACTTTTTCCACTTGTTTTTTTCTAATTCTCCTTCTTTCTTGTTTTCCTTCCTCTTTTTCTACTTCTTGTTATTCTTCTTTCTTCTTCTTCTTCTTCATACTTCTTCATTTTCTTCTTCTACTTCTTTTTCATCATCTTCTTCTTCTTCTTCATCATCATCTTCATCTTCTTCTTCTTCTTCTTCATCTTCTTCTTCTTCTTCGTCTTCTTCTTCCACTTCTACTTGTTCTTCCACTTCTTCTTCTTCTTCTTCTTCTTCTTCTTCTTCTTCTTCTCTTCCTCCTCTTCTTCTTCTTCATCATGTTCTTCTTCTTCTTCTTCTTCTTCTTCTTTTGCTTCTTCTACATCTACTTCATCTTCTTCTTGTACTTCCTCTTCTTCTTCCACCTCCTCTTCTTTTCCTTCTTCACTTTATTCTTCTTCTACTTTTTCTTCTTCTTCTTCAACTTCTTCTTCTTCAAGTTCTTCTACTTCTTTTACTTCTTCTTCTTGTGCTTCTTCTCCTTTCATCTCCCTTTTCTTCTTCTTCTTCTTATTCTTTCCTCTTTTTCTTCTTCTTCTTCTTCTCATGAATCTTCTTCTTCTTCTTCTTCTTCTTCTTCGTTCTTATTCTTCTACTTCTTTCTTCTACTTTTTCTAATTCTTCTTCCTCTTCTTCTACTACTACTACTTCTTTTTCTTCGTCTTCGTCTTCTTCTTCTTCTTCTTCTCTTCTACTTTTTCTTCTTCTTATTCCTCTTCCTTTACTTCATCTTCTCCTTCCTCTACTTGTTTTTTTCTTCTTCTTTTACTCCTTATTCTTCTTCTTCTTCTTCTTCATCATCCTACACCTCTTCTTTCTTCTTCATCATCTTCTTCTTCTTCTTCTTCTTCTTCTTCTTCCTTCTTGTTCTTCTACTTCTTCTTCTTCCTCTTTCTTCTACTTATTTTTCTCCTTCTTCTTAATCTTCTTCTTCATCTTCGTAATCTTCTTCTTTTTCTTCTTCTTCTACTACTTCTACTCCTTCTTCTTCTTCTTTTTCTTCTTATTCTTCTATTTCTTCTTCATCTTCCTCCTCTTCTTGTTCTTCTTCTTCTCTGCAATGTTGCCACAAGGCTCTTATACAAGTTTGCAGCATGCACACTTTCACATTATTAATTTACAATATGCACTCACTAACTTTACAAGAGTAGAGGATTACAAGGGTGGAGGCAATAATATAGAAAGTAGAAAGCAAAAAGCTTGATTTCTTCCATTGCCTTAGTTATGGAGAGCGTCTAAATTTATAAGCCAGGCTTGCTTTTATTGGAAGCAAAGGAAAGTACTGTTACCTGTAGATATTGCTTTTTATAATTGCTCAATACTGTTGCACGTAATGTTCATCGTACACTGTTCACTACAGATCGTACTTGTCCACAGTAGATCGTACATATTCACTATAGATCGTACAATGCTCACTACAGATCGTACATTATTCACTGTAGATCGTACACTGTTCACTGTAGATTGTACACTTTACTATAGACTGTAGATCGTACTTCATTTATTGGCCTATGTTGTAGCTGGAAATATTTGAAATGCTTTTAAAGGTGTAGAAAATTGTTTGTAAAGTGGTTTTATTGGTCCCACCATCCTTCAATCTATGAGGGCCAAGGCTTCCATAGTTTCTTCATCCAATTCGTTTTTCTTTGAATTGAATTCTATACAAGTAGCAAAGAACTCTTCTTTAGCTAATTGCCCTATTTTTCCCATTTTAATCTTTCTCAAAAACATTTTTGTTTTCTTTCCTTTTTGTGTTAAATCATCAGCTTTGTTGGTTAAAGTGTCAAGAAAATAGATCGTCTTTCCATAATGAGATTGTTTGGCTAGATATTTAGAATTGAAATCTAGCTTCTGAAAAATTTCTATAGCAGTATACCATTGAGCTTCTTCTTCATTGAATAAGCTTGTTTTGAATTCTTCAAGTACTAGTGGAGTGTCTGAAATTTTTACAAGCATCCATAATTGAATTGAAGAGTATAAATTGATATACTTGCATTCTTCCCTGATTGTTTATATGCAAAAAATACAAATTGCTGAGAATTTGGTAGAGTAAAGATTTAGACTATTCTTACAAATGCCAGGAATAAAGTCTGTAGCTTTCTGATATTAAAATAGACTTCCAGTATTAGTCCTTTTTTGGGATGGACTTGGTATTGAAGCAAGCTATTATTCTAGGCCTTTCAGTAGTAAAATAAAAAACTTGTTGATTGAGGAACAATTGCTTTATCTTTGTTTCCCCTTGTTGCTTAAAGAATAAAAGCAACTTTTCTTCATCCAAAATATTTTGCTGATATAGTTGAAGCATTTCCTAAATAGTAACTTCAGGCTCTAATTTTCTTGTTCTTTCTGACTTTATATTGAACAGATGCAACAAGGATAAGAAATCCTTAATATGAAAATGAATAAGGTTAGAAGTATGGCTATTAGCAAATAGTTTTGAGAGTGATTCCATCGACGAAAGTTGTTGTTCGAATTTTTGCAAAGAAGAAGACTGAGTTGTTGTAGATCTGGACAATAATACTTCCAAGGTATTCTTGTAGTTTTCTTCTTGTTCGGTCTGTTGGACCATTGATTGCTTCCGACTTAAGTAACATTTCTCAATTTTGTTTGCCAATAATTTGCTGATCGCCAATCATTGGCTGGTAAAGCATGGAAGCATCCGTTAATTTTCTCAAAGAAAGCTAGATCAGATTCTTTGAGAGCTTTGTTATACCATTCTTTTGTCACTGTGGAGGCAAATGTTTTTCCCTTTCCAAGGGTTCCATAAGAATTGATTTTTTGTTTAACCAGAACTTTAGCTAGTTGAGATTAATCTTTTCCTTATTGGGTTTGACCTTTTAAATCAACCTTTTGGGTTTTTGATACCTATTGGGCATGAGAAGTTTCTACATTTTTGTTTTGGGTAGATTTTTCTACTTCGACCTTTTTGAGCTTTCTTTTTAAGGGAGAATTTCTGTAAATTCTCCTGCTCTTTTCATTTTTTCTACAAAGTCTTTGCGAAATATAAGATTTTCTTCGTTCATGGTCTGCTAAGAAAATCAACAACAATGTTAGTTAAATCAGGAATATATTTAACATTATAAGTAAATATTTCAAGGTATAAAGCAAGACGTATGGATCTAAGATTTTCCTTTGGATTATTTATAGTCTTTTTTTGTAAAAATTGGGCAATAGATTTGCTGTCAGTTTCTATTGTAAATACTCTATGGAGCAGATATATTTTGAAACTTTTGATAGCTAATTTTATAGCTAATAATTCTTTATTATAAGTAGCATATTTACTTTGGGGTTTTCTAAATTTTCCTTAAGTATATGCTACAATCTCATTTATATTTATTACTAAGACTCCAGACCAGAATAAATCTGAGGATCTATTTGTATTATAATCTACTCATCTTCTATTGGAAAATGAAGAATTTGCTTTTTTGTAAAAAATTCTTTAATTTGTTTAATTTCTTTTTGTTCTTCTAAACTTAAAGAAATAGCGATTTTATCTGTATTTCAACGAGGAGGTTGCTCGTCGTTAGTCATTTTGTATTTGGCTTGTTCGGTAACCCATTTGTTCTGTAAGGCTTTAATTTTGGAAGAAAGTTTAGGTATAAACTTTCGTCGATAGTTTAAAAGCCCTCAAAAACTTTGTAGTTGTTTTAAACTAGTAAAGTTTTTGGGAAACTCTTGCACTTGACCATTTTTTATTTATTTTCCTAGAAAATCAATTTTGGCTTTGAATAATTTGATTTCTTTGGGCTCAAAAAAATACCATGGTTGAGCAATATTTTGATAACATGTAAAAGGTGATCTTTATGATCTTCCTCTGTATGAGAAAAAATAATTATATCATCTATGTAAGAGACGACATAAGGTAAATATCAAAAAATTAAATTAATCCATTTTAGCAATATTTGAGGTGCATTTTTTAATCCAAATGGCATGACTAGCCATTCAAAATGCCCTTGTGGATAGCTAAAACCTGTTAATTCTATTAATGTTTGGTTTGTAAGTTTAATTTGCTAAAATCCTAATTTGGCATCAAATTTGCTATAATATTTTGCATTTTGGATTTGTTTGAATAGGTGCTCTATAGTTGGTATAAAATAACCATCAAATTTTGTGTAAGAGTTTAACTTGCGATAATTGATGACCATTCGGGCCTTACCACATTTTATTTCTACGTGATTTCGTACTATAAATGTTGGAGAAGAATGTGAGCTATGGCTCTTTTGTATTAATTATAAATTTAATAGTACCTGTATTTGACTGTTAAATTCTTGTTTATCTATTCGAGATACAATTATACTATTCGCTCGTATATTGGTATTCTGGTATTGTTCTAAGAGTTCTATTGAATAATAACGAGGAGATTTATCAAACCATTTTAGAGGGTCATTGGAATATAGAGGTTCTAAGAGTTTGTTAATGGCTTCATCAAAAGGGGTTGCATTTGGAAGGTTATATGTATAAATTAGATGAATGTAAGTATTAGTATCGATGAACGTATTGGTATCGGTGAGAGTGGTTTTGGGTCTTTTACCACGCTGGGTTGTAGAAAAATAAGGGGCAATGCGTGGAGGAAGATGGATACAAGGAATAACGTGTCCATCAAAATCAAACAAATGGGCATTAAAAGGAGTAAAATGGCAAAGATTGTCAAGCCCAAGCAAACAATTAATACTGAAGTCAAGTGATAATAATGCAAAGTTAAATGTATAAGTATAAGGATTGTTGTAAATATCAGGTATAGAGATTTTGAGATTTGCTACTTTATGAGTAACAGGGACTTGTTTGCCCATAAAATCGGTTAGTGTTGCTATGGTTTCTAAAGGAAGCCAAAATTGTTTAGGATTGAAGATTTGCTGAAGTAAACTAGCTTCAGTGCCAGCGTTGACTAAAGCATGAAGTGTTACATTCTCATAATTAGAAAGATGTATAATAATAGGAAGATATATATGTAATTGAGCTTTCTTCTTTAAATCCATTTAGGGAGGAGTAATAGATTTTTTATTTTCAAGAAGTTGCAAGGTACGTCCTTCGACTGGATCTTGTACAGGAATATGAAAGCTTGGTCTCACTTCTATAGGTTTAAATGTTTCTCCTTCTTCATAATATCTTGGAAGACTCATTTAAGAAGAGATATGATTGATAAGATTTTTTGTAATTGTGGAAATTGTATTGCCAAATGCAATTAAATATTCTACTAGTATTTGAACATTTGGTTTCAAGGTTTTTACAAAATATTGAATATCATTATCTATCTTAAGATGTTGTATGTCCATGACTTTTGGTTGGATTGTTTTTCCAATCCCAACATTGAATAATTTTACGAAATTATTTGGGGTGATGGATCTAAATGTGGAAGTATCATTTAGAACCATGTAGTGTCCTAATTGTATACCCATGATTTTTGATCCAGGTAGTAATTGTATTCCTTTAAGGATTATTGATAATGTACAAGTCTTCTCAACATTTTGGTTATCTAGACTTATACAAAATTCAGGGTGAATGTTTATTCCAAATAGTCTATTGGAAAGATTGGATTTGGCTCCTCCAATTATGCTATTAATTTGTTTGTTAATGATTCGTTCATCCATACAAATGATCATTATTGGTGTATCTATTTCACTACGGAATAGAACAGTTATTTTTAATTGGATAGACTCGAAAATATGTGTGTGTTTATTGAGAAAGCAAGATTTAAAAGAAGGGGCTTTATAAATCTCATTTTTTTCTCCATGAGGTATTGCCTCTTTTAGTTTTCCAAGTCTTCATTTGAGATTTCAATTGTTCTCCTGCACTGTTTTGTTGTCAGAAGTAAGTGTATTCAGATTGAATTTAATTCACGACATTTTTTTGAATTTTCTTAATCATCTATAGCTATTTCAGATGTTATGATGGGAAAATCTTCATATTTATGAATAACAAGTATTTTAATAGCATCGTTTGTTCTAATTAAATAATCCCAATCTTCTAGACTGGTATTTTTAATCAAGACTATTGGTGCTTGATATATCATGGGTTCTATTATCCCATGAATAATGAAGATATTTTCTTTGGCATGATATGGGATATTATGTATTATCCCATAGTATCAAAATGGTATTAAAATGATTAGATCTAATGTTACATTTGTAGTTCGATAATGCTTAAGTCTAAATATTTTTCTCATGTAGATTGTATATCCTGGTGAGGATATTCTTTCCTTTTTGGGAATTTTTAGAGATGGTAATAAAGGAATAACCTTTATTTGTGTCAATGTTTTGTTTATT
>JAIUJO010000032.1:3900554-3905554 GCA_023846275.1 Vanilla planifolia | reverse complement strand
TCTTCTTCTTCTTCGACTTCTTCTTCTTCTCCTTCTTCTTTTTCTTCTTCTTCTTCCTCTACTTCTTCTTTTAATTCTTCTACTTATCCTCCACCTTTTTCTACCTCTTCTTCTTTTTCTACTTCTTCTTCTTCATCCTCCTTTTCTTTTTACTTTTCTACTTCTTCTTCATCATCTTCATAATCTTCTTCTTCTCCTCCTTTTTCTTCCTCTTTCTCTTCTTCTTCTTTTTCTTTTTCTTCCACTTCTTCTTTTTCTTGTAGTTCTTCTTCTTATTCTATCTCTTCATCTTCTTCTTTTTCTTCTTCCTCTCCTTCATCTTCTTCTTTTTCTTCTTCTTATTCTACTTCCTCTTTTTCTTCTTCTTCTTCTTCTTCTTCCTCCTCTTGCTCCTCTACTTCTTCTTCTTCTTATTCTTCTTCTTTTTCTTCTTCTTCTACTTCTTCCTCTTCATCTTTTTGATCTTCTTCTACAACTACTTTTTCTTCATCTTTTCTTCTTCTTCTTCTTCTTCTTTTGGTTCTTCTTCTACTACTACTTCTACTTCTACTACATCTTTTTCTTCTACTTCTTCTTCTACTTCTTCTACTTTCTTCTACTTCTTCTTCTTCTACTTCTTATTGTTCTTCTTTCTTCTTCTTCATCCTCAAACATCTTCTTATTCTTCTTCTTCTTCTCCTTCATCTACTTCTTCTTCTTCTTGTTCTTCTTTTTTTTCTTCTCCCCTTTTTCTTCTTAATCTTCTTCTTCTTCTTCCTCTTCTTGTCTCGCTTCATCTTCTTTAGCTTCTTCTTCTACTTCTTTTTCTTGTTCTTCTTTTTCTTTCTTCCTCTACTACTTCATGTACTTAATCTTCTACTTGCTCTTGTTCCTCTTCCACCTCCTCCTCTTCTTTTTCTTCTTCTTCTTCTACTTTTTCTTCTTCTTCTTCTTCTTCTACTTCTTCTTGTCCTTTCTACTCCTTCTTCTTCTTCCTCTTCTTCTTTCTTCTTATTCTTCTTCTTCTCCTTCTTCTTCTTCTTCTTCTACATCTACTTCATCTTCTTCTTGTTCATTCTTTTCTTCTACCTCCATCTCTTCTTTTTCTTCTTCTCCTTCTTCTTCTACTACTTTTCCTTCTTCTTCTTCTTCTTCTTCTTCATCTTCTTGTTCTACATCTTCTACTTCTTCTACTTCTACTTGTTCTTCTTCCTTCTCCTTATTCTTGTTCTTCTCCATCTTCTTCTTCTTTGCATTCATTCTTCTTCTTCTTCTTCTTCTTCTTCTTCTTCCTCTTCTTCTTCCTCTTCTTCTTCTTCTTCTTCTTTTTCTTCATCTTCTTCTTCTTCCTTCTTCTTCTACTTGTTCTTCTTCTTCTTCTTCTTCCTCTTCTTTTACTTCTTCTTCTTCTTCATGTTCTTCTTCCTCTTCTTCTTATTCGTCTTCTTCTTCATCTTCTTCATATTCTTTTTCTTCTTCTTCCTGTTCCTCTTCTTCTACTACTTCCCCTTCTTCTTAATCTACTACATCTTCTTCTTGTTCTTGCTCTTCTTCTTTCTCCTCTTCATTTTCTTCTTCTCCTTCTTCCTCTACTTCTACTTTTTCTTGTTCTTCTTCTTGTTCTTCTTATTCTTCTTCTCCTTCTTCTTCTTCTTCTTCTTCTTCTTTTTCTTCTACTTCTTCTACTTCTCTCTTCTTTCTTCTTCTTCTTCTTTGCCTTCTTCTTCTTCTTCTTCTTCCTCGTCTTTTTCTTCTTCTTCTTCTTCTTCTACTTCTTCTCTTTCACTATCATCTTCTTCTTCTTCTTCTTCTTTTACCTCTCCTTCATGTTCTTCTTCTCATTTTTCTTCCACTTTCTCTTCTTCTTCTTGTTCTTCTTTTTCTTCTTCTTCCTCCTCTTCTATTTGTTCTTCTTTGTCTTCTTCTTCTTCTTTGTCTTCTTCTTCATCTTCTTCTTCTTCTTCTTCTTCTTCTCCTTCTCCTTGTTCTTCTTCTTCTTCTTCTTCTTCTTCTTCTTCTTCTTGTCCTTTTCTTTCTCCTTCTCCATCTTCTTCTTCTTCTTTCTTCTTCTTCTTCTTCTCATGATTATTATTATTATTATTCTTTCTTATTCTTCTTCTTCTTCTTCTTCTTTCTTATTCTTCTATTTCTCCTTCTTCTTTTTCTTCTTCCTCTTCTTCTTCTTCTTCTTCTTCTTCCTCCTCTTCTTTTTCTTCCTCTTCTTCTTCATCCTCCTCGTCCTCTTTCTTCTTCTTCTTCTTCTTATTCTTCTTCTTATTCTTCTTCTTTTTCTTGTTCTTCTTCTTCTTCTTCCTTGTTCTTCTATATCTTCTTCTTCTTCTTCTTCTTCTTCCTTGTTCTTCTACTTCTTCTTCTTCTTCTTCTTCTTTCTTCTCCCTCTTCTTCTCCTTCTTCTTTTTATTTTTCTTCTTTGTCTTCTTCTTCGTCTTCTTTCTTCTTCTACTTCTTCTTCTTCTTCTTATGCTTCTTCTTCGTCTTTTTTTTCTTCTTTGTCTTCTTCTTCTTCTTCCTCTTCTACTTGTTGTTCTTCTTCTTCTTTGTCTTCTTCTTTGGCTCCATCCTCTTCTTCCCCTTTTTCTTCCCCGTCTTCTTCTTCTTCTTCTTGTTCTTCTTCTTCTTCTTCTTTCCCCTCTTCTTCTTTTTGTTCTTGTTCTTCTACTACTTCTTCCTTTTCTTCTTCGTCTTCTTCTTCTTCTTCGTCATTTTCTTCTTTTTTTTTCTTCTTCTTTTTATTCTTCTTTTTATTCTTCTTCTACTTCAACTTCATCTTCTACTACTTCTTTTTATTCTTCATCATCATCATCATCATCTTCTTGTTGTTCTTCTTCTTCTCTTTCTTCTCTTTCTCCGTCTTCTAATTCTTCTTCTTCTTGTTCTTCTTCTCTTCATCTTTTTCTTCTTCTTCTACTTCTACTTTTACTTTTTTTCTTCTTCTTCTTCTTATTCTTCATCCTCCTACTCTTCTTCTCCTTCTTCTTCTTCTTCAACTTCTTCACCTACTTCTTCTTCTCGTTTCTTCTCTATCTTCTTCTTCTTATAGTTGTTCTTATTCTTATTCTTCTTCTTTCTTCTTCTTCTTCCTCCTTTTCTACTTCTTCTTCTTCTTCTTCTATTTCTTTCATATTCTTCTACAACTTCTTCTTCTTATAATCCTTCTTCCTCTTTTTCTTCTTCTCTTTTTATTATTATTATTCTTCTTCTTATTCTTTTTCTTCGTCTTCCTCTTCTTCTTTTTCTTCTACACCTTCTTTTTCCTCTACTTCTTTTTCTTCTTCTTCTTCTCCTTCTTCTTCTTCCTCCTGTTCATTTTTTCTTCTACTTTAACTCCATCTCCATCTTCTTCTTCTACTACTTCTTCTTCTTCCCCTTCTTCTTCTTCTTTCTTCTTCTTCTTCTCCTTCTTCTTCTGCTTCTTCTTCTTCTCCTTCTTCTTCTTCTTCTTCTTCTTCCTTTTCTTCTTCTTCTTTTACTTCATCTTCTTCTTCTTCTCTTTCGCCCACTTTTGCTCCTTCATCGTCTTCTTTTTCTTCTTCTTTCTTATTCTTCTTCTTGTTCTACAACTACTACTAAAACTTCTTCTTCTGCCTTTTCTTCTTCTTCATCTTCTTCTTTTTCTTATTCTTCTTCTTCTTCTCTTTCTCCTTCTTCTTCTTCTTCTTCTTCTTCTCCTTCTTCATATTCTTCTTCTTTTTCTTCTTCCTGTTCTTCTACTTGTCCTCCTCCTTTTTCTACCTCTTCTTCTTCTTCTTCTTCTTCATCCTCCTCTTCTTCTTATTTTTCTTCTTCTTCTTCTTGGTCTTCATAATCTTCTTCTTCTTCTTCTCCTTCTTCTTCCTCTTTCTCTTCTTCTTTTTTTTCTTTTTCTTCCATTTGATCTTTTTCTTGTAGTTCTTCTTCTTCTTCTATCTCTTCATCTCCTTCTTTTTTTTCTTCTTCTATTTCATCTTCTTCTTTTTCTTCATCTTATTCTACTACTACTTCTTCTTCTTCTTCTTATTCCTCCTTCTCCACTTCTTCTTCTTCTTCTTCTTTTTCATCTTCTTCTACAACTACTTTTTCTTCATCTTCTTATTCCTCTTCTTCTTCTTCTACTTCTTCTTCTACAACTACTTCTTCCACTTCTACTTCATCTTTTTCTTCTACTTCTTCTTCTTTCTTCTTCTTCATCTTCTTCTTCTACTTCTTATTGTTCTTTTTTCTTCTTCATCTTCTTCAACATCTTCTTATTACTCTTCTTCTTCTCCTACTTCTACTTCTTCTTCTTCTTCATCTTCTTCTTGTTCTTCTTCCTCTTTTTCTTCTTAATCTTCTTCTTCTTCCACCTCTTCTTCTCCTTCTTCTTCTTCTTCTTTAGCTTCTTCTTCTTCTTCTTCTTCTTCTTCTTCCTATTCATCTTTCTCTTTCTTCCTCTTATGCTTCATCTACTTAATCTTCTACTTGCTCTTTTTCCTCTTCTTCTTCTTCTTCTTCTTCTACTTTTTCTTCTTCTTCTTCTTCTTCTTCTTATTCTACTTATTCTTCTCCTTTCTACCCCTTCTTCTTCTTCTTATTCTTCTTCTTCTTCTTCCTTTTCTTTTTCCTTCTTCCTCTTCTTCTTCTCCTTCTTCTTCTTCTTCTTCTTCTCCTACTTTTTCTTCTTCTTCTTCTTGTTCATCTTCTTCTACTACTTCTTCTACTTCTTCTCCTACTTCCTCCTCTTCTTCTTCTTCTTCTTCTTCTTCGTATTCTTCTTCTTCTCCTTATTTTATTTCTTCCTCTTCTTCCTCTTCTTCTTCTTCTCCTCCACCTCCTTCTTCTTCTTCTTCTTCTTCTTCTTCTTCTTCTTCTCGTAGATCTTCTTCTTCTTCCACCTCTCCATCTACTTCTTTTTCTTCTTCTTCCCCTTCATCTTCTTCTTTTTC
This sequence comes from Vanilla planifolia, assembly GCA_023846275.1. NCBI lineage: Eukaryota > Viridiplantae > Streptophyta > Magnoliopsida > Asparagales > Orchidaceae > Vanilla > Vanilla planifolia. Next base: position 3,900,653 of record JAIUJO010000032.1, on the reverse strand, counting down.
TTCCACTTTTTCTTCTTCATTTTCTGCTTCTTCTTCTTCTTCTTCTTCTTCTTCTTCTTCATCTTATTAATCCTACTCCTTGTCCACCTCTTCTTCTTC
>JAIUJO010000032.1:3885554-3890554 GCA_023846275.1 Vanilla planifolia | reverse complement strand
ATTCTTCACTTTCTTCTACTTCTACTTCTACTTCTTCTTCTTCTTCTTATTCTTCATCCTCCTCCTCTTCTTCTCCTTCTTCTTTTTCTTCTTGTTCTTCTCTCTTCTTCTCTATCTTCTTCGTTTTATAGTTCTTCTTCTTCTTCTTTCTTCTTCTTCTTCCTCCTTTTTTACTACTTCTTCCTCTTCTTTTTCTTTCATATTCTTCTACTTCTTTTTCTTCTTCTTCTTCTTCTTATAGTCCTTCTTCTTCTTTTTCTTCTTCTCTGTCTTATTATTCTTCTTCTTCTTCCTATTCTTTTTATTCTTCTTCTTCTTCTTCTTGCTCTTCTTCTTTTTCTTCTTCCCCTTCTTTTTCCTCTACTTCTTTTACATTGTCTCCTTCTTCTCCTTTTCCCTCTTCCTCCTGTTCTTTTTTTCTTCTTCTTTAACTCCTTCATCAACTTCTTCTTCTACTTCTTCTTCCTCTTCTTCTTCTTCTTCTTTCTTCTTCTTCTCCTTCTTCTTCTGCTTCTTCTCCTTCTTCTTTCTCTTTGTCTTCTTCTTCTTCTTCTTCTTCTTCTTCTTTTACTTCTACTGCTTCTTCGTCTTCTTCTTCTTCTTCTTCGTCTTCTTTTTCTTCGTCATCATCTGCTTTTTCTTCTTCTTGGTCTACAACTACTACAACAACTTCTTCTTCTACTTTTTCTTCTTCTTCATCTTCTTCTTTTTCTTGTTCTTCTTCTTCTTCTCCTTCGCCTTCTTCTTCTTCTTCTTCTACTTCTTCTTCTTCTCCTTCTTTTTCTTCTTCTTCTTCTTCTACTTCTTCTTTCAATTCTTCTACTTATCCTCCACCTTTTTCTACCTCTTCTTCTTTTTCTACTTCTTCTTCTTCATCCTCCTTTTCTTTTTACTTTTCTACTTCTTCTTCTTCATCTTCATAATCTTCTTCTTCTTCTCCTCCTTTTTCTTCCTCTTTCTCTTCTTCTTCTTTTTCTTTTTCTTCCACTTCTTCTTTTTCTTGTAGTTCTTCTTCTTATTCTATCTCTTCATCTTTTTCTTTTTCTTCTTCCTCTCCTTCATCTTCTTCTTTTTCTTCTTCTTATTCTACTTCCTCTTTTTCTTCTTCTTCTTCTTCTTCCTCCTCCTCTTGCTCCTCCACTTCTTCTTCTTCTTATTCTTCTTCTTTTTCTTCTTCTTCTACTTCTTCTTCTTCATCTTTTTGATCTTCTTCTACAACTACTTTTTCTTCATCTTTTCTTCTTCTTCTTCTTCTTCTTTTGCTTCTTCTTCTACTACTACTTCTACTTCTACTACATCTTTTTCTTCTACTTCTTCTTCTACTTCTTCTACTTTCTTCTACTTCTTCTTCTTCTACTTCTTATTGTTCTTCTTTCTTCTTCTTCATCCTCAACATCTTCTTATTCTTCTTCTTCTTCTCCTTCTTCTACTTCTTCTTCTTCTTGTTCTTCTTTTTTTTCTTCTCCCCTTTTTCTTCTTAATCTTCTTCTTCTTCTTCCTCTTCTTCTCTCGCTTCTTCTTCTTTAGCTTCTTCTTCTACTTCTTCTTCTTGTTCTTCTTTTTCTTTCTTCCTCTACTACTTCATGTACTTAATCTTCTACTTGCTCTTGTTCCTCTTCCACCTCCTCCTCTTCTTTTTCTTCTTCTTCTTCTACTACTTTTTCTTCTTCTTCTTCTTCTTCTACTTCTTCTTGTCCTTTCTACTCCTTCTTCTTCTTGTTCCTCTTCTTCTTTCTTCTTATTCTTTTTCTTCTCCTTCTTCTTCTTCTTCTTCTTCATCTACTTCATCTTCTTCTTGTTCTTTCTTTTCTTCTGCCTCCATCTCTTCTTTTTCTTCTTCTCCTTCTTCTTCTACTACTTTTTCTTCTTCTTCTCCTTCTTCTTCTTCTTCATCTTCTTGTTCTACATCTTCTACTTCTTCTACTTCTACTTGTTCTTCTTCCTTCTCCTTATTCCAGTTCTTCTCCATCTTCTTCTTGTTTGCATTCTTTCTTCTTCTTCTTCTTCTTCTTCTTCTTCTTCATCTTCTTCTTCTTCTTCTTCTTCTTCTTCTCGTTCTTCTCGTGATTCTTCTTCTTCTTCTTCTTCTTCTTCTTCTTCTTCTTCTTCCTCTTCTTCTTCCTCTTCTTCTTCTTCTTCTTCTTTCTCTTCGTCTTCTTCTTCTTCCTTTTTCTTCTACTTGTTCTTCTTCTTCTTCTTCTTCCTCATCTTTTACTTCTTCTTCTTCTTCTTCATGTTCTTCTTCCTCTTCTTCTTATTCGTCTTCTTCTTCATCTTCTTCATATTCTTTTTCTTCTTCTTCCTGTTCTTCTTCTTCTACTACTTCCCCTTCTTCTTAATCTACTACATATTCTTCTTGTTCTTGCTCTTCTTCTTTCTCCTCTTCATTTTCTTCTTCTTCTTCTTCCTCTACTTCTACTTTTTCTTGTTCTTCTTCTTCTTCTTCTTATTCTTCTTCTCCTTCTTCTTCTTCTTCTTCTTCTTCTACTTCTTTTTCTTCTCCTTCTTCTACTTTTTTCTTCTTTCTTCTTCTTCCTCTTTGCCTTCTTCTTCTTCTTCTTCTTCCTCGTCTTTTTCTTCTTCTTCTTCTTCTTCTTCTTCTTCTTTTACCTCTCCTTCATGTTCTTCTTCTCATTTTTCTTCCCCTTTCTCTTCTTCTTCTTGTTCTTCTTTTTCTTCTTCTTCCTCCTCTTCTATTTGTTCTTCTTTGTCTTCTTCTTCTTCTTTGTCTTCTTCTTCATCTTCTTCTTCTTCTTCTTCTTCTTCTTCTTCTCCTTCTCCTTGTTCTTCTTCTTCTTCTTCTTCTTCTTCTTCTTGTCCTTTTTTTTCTCCTTCTCCATCTTCTTCTTCTTCTTCTTTCTTCTTCTTCTTCTCATGATTATTATTATTATTATTATTATTATTATTCTTTCTTATTCTTCTTCTTCTTCTTCTTCTTTCTTATTCTTCTATTTCTCCTTCTTGTTTTTCTTCTTCCTCTTCTTCTTCTTCTTCTTCTTCTTCCTCCTCTTCTTTTTCTTCCTCTTCTTCTTCATCCTCCTCGTCCTCTTTCTTCTTCTTCTTCTTCTTATTCTTCTTCTTCTTCCTTGTTCTTCTACATCTTCTTCTTCTTCTTCTTTCTTCTCCCTCTTCTTCTCCTTCTTCTTTTTATTTTTCTTCTTTGTCTTCTTCTTCGTCTTCTTTCTTCTTCTCCTTCTTCTTTTTATTTTTCTTCTTTTTCTTCTTCTTCGTCTTCTTTCTTCTTCTACTTCTTCTTCTTCTTCTTATGCTTCTTCTTCATCTTTTTCTTCTTCTTTGTCTTCTTCTTCTTCTTCCCTCTTCTATTTGTTGTTCTTCTTCTTCTTCGTCTTCTTCTTTGGCTCCATCCTCTTCTTCCCCTTTTTCTTCCCCTTCTTCTTCTTCTTCTTCTTGTTCTTCTTCTTCTTCTTCTTTCCCCTCTTCTTCTGTTTGTTCTTGTTCTTCTACTACTTCTTCCTTTTCTTCTTCGTCTTCTTCTTCTTCTTCGTCATTTTCTTCTTTTTTTTTTTCTTCTTCTTCTTTTTATTCTTCTTTTTCTTCTTCTTCTCCTTCAACTTCATCTTCTACTACTTCCTTTTATTCTTCATCATCATCATCATCATCTTCTTGTTGTTCTTCTTCTTCTCTTTCTTCTCTTTCTCCGTCTTCTTCTTCTTCTTCTTCTTCTTCTTCTCTTCATCTTTTTCTTCTTCTTCTACTTCTACTTTTACTTTTTTTCTTCTTCTTCTTCTTATTCTTCATCCTCCTACTCTTCTTCTCCTTCTTCTTCTTCTTCAACTTCTTCTTCATCTACTTCTTCTTCTCATTTCTTCTCTATCTTCTTCTTCTTATAGTTCTTCTTATTCTTATTCTTCTTCTTTCTTCTTCTTCTTCCTCCTTTTCTACTTCTTCTTCTTCTTCTATTTCTTTCATATTCTTCTACTACTTCTTCTTCTTATAATCCTTCTTCCTCTTTTTCTTCTTCTCTTTTTTTTTTATTATTATTCTTCTTCTTATTCTTTTTCTTCGTCTTCCTCTTCCTCTTCTTCTTTTTCATCTACACCTTCTTTTTCCTCTACTTCTTTTTCTTCTTCTTCTTCTCCTTCTTCTTCTTCCTCCTGTTCATTTTTTCTTCTACTTTAACTCCATCTCCATCTTCTTCTTCTTCTACTTCTTCTTCTTCCCCTTCTTCTTCTTCTTTCTTCTTCTTCTTCTCCTTCTTCTTCTACTTCTTCTTCTTCTCCTTCTTCTTCTTCTTCTTCTTCTTCTTCCTTTTCTTCTTCTTCTTTTACTTCAACTTCTTCTTCTTCATCTTCTTCTTCTTCTCTTTCGCCCACGTTTGCTCCTTCATCGTCTTCTTTTTCTTCTTCTTTCTTATTCTTCTTCTTGTTCTACAACTACTACTAAAACTTCTTCTTCTGCCTTTTCTTCTTCTTCATCTTCTTTTTTTCTTATTCTTCTTCTTCTTCCCCTTCTCCTTCTTCTTCTTCTTCTTCTTCTTCTCCTTCTTCATATTCTTCTTCTTTTTCTTCTTCCTATTCTTCTACTTGTCCTCCTCCTTTTTCTGCCTCTTCTTCTTCTTCTTCTTCATCCTCCCTCTGTCTTCTTATTTTTCTTCTTCTTCTTCTTGGTCTTCATAATCTTCTTCTTCTTCTTCTCCTTCTTCTTCCTCTTTCTCTTCTTCTTTTTTTTCTTTTTCTTCCATTTGATCTTTTTTCTTGTAGTTCTTCTTCTTCTTCAATCTCTTCATCTTCTTCTTTTTCTTCTTCTTCTATTTCATCTTCTTCTTTTTCTTCATCTTATTCTACTACTACTTCTTCTTCTTCTTCCTCCTTCTCCACTTCTTCTTCTTCTTCTTCTTTTTCATCTTCTTCTACAACTACTTTTTTCTTCATCTTCTTATTCCTCTTCTTCTTCTTCTACTTCTTCTACAACTACTTCTTCTACTTCTACTACATCTTTTTCTTCTACTTCTTCTTCTTCTTTCTTCTTCTTCATCTTCT
>JAIUJO010000032.1:3875554-3880554 GCA_023846275.1 Vanilla planifolia | reverse complement strand
TTCTTCTTCTTCTACTACTTCTTCTTCTTCTTCTCATTCTTCTTCTTCTTCTTCTTCCTCTTCTCCTAGTTCCTCATGTTCTTCTTCTTCTTCTTCTTCTTCTTCTTCTACTACTACTTCTTCTTCTTCTTCTGCATCTTCTTCTTCTTCCGTATCTTCTGCTTCTTCTTCTTCTAATTCTACCAATTCTTTTCTTCTTCTTCCTCATTCTCTTTCTAATTCTTCACTTTCTTCTTCAACTTGTTATTATTCTGCTTCTTTCCATTTCTTTTTCTTCTTCTTGCTATTCCTTCTTCATCTTCTTCTTCTTCTTCATCTTCTTCTTTTTGTTCTTCTTCATCATCTTCTTTTCCTTCTTCTTCTTCTTCTTCTACTTCTTCATCTTCATCATCATCTTCTTCTTCTTCTTCTTCTTCTCCTTCTTCTTCTTCTTCTTCTTGTACTTTTACTGCTACTTCTTCTTCTTCTTCTTCTTCTTCTTTTTGTTCTTTCCCAACATCTTCATCATCATCATCATCTTCTTCTTCTTCATTATCTTTTTCTTATTCTTGTTCTTTCTCTTCTCCTTCATCTTCTTCATCTTCTTCTTGTTCTCTTTCTTCCTCCTCCTCATTTTCTTCTTCCCCTCCTCCTTCTTCTTCTTCTATTTCTTCTTCTTCTTCTTCTTCTACTTCTTCTTCTTCTTCTTCTTCTTCTACTTCTTCTTCTTCTACATCTACTTCTTTTTCTCGTTTCGTCTCCTTCTTCTTTTTCTTCTTCTACTTCTTCTTCTACTTCCCCTACTTTTTCTTCTTCTTCTTCTTCTTCTTTCTTTTCCTTCTTCTTTGTCTTCTCCTTTTACTTTTTTGGCATCATGTTCTTCTTCTTCTTCTTCTTCTTTCTTCTTCTTCAACCTCTTCTTCTTCTTCTTCTTCTTCTTGTTCCACTTCTTCATTTCCTTCTTCTTCTTCTTTTCTTCTTCTTCTTCCACTTCTTCTTCTACTTCTTCTCCTTTCTTCTCCTTGTTCATCTTCTTCTACATCTTCTTCACCTACTTCTTCTTCTTTCTTCTTCTTCTTCTTCTTCTTCTTATTCTTCTTCTTCTTCTTATTCTTCTTCTTCTTCTTATTCTTCTTCTTCTTCTTCTCTTGCTTCTTCATCATCTTCTTCTTCCTGTTTCTTATTCTTCTACTTCTTTTTCTTCTTCTTCTTCTTCTGCTTCTTCATCTACTTCTTCTTCTTCTTTTTCTTCTTCTTTGTCTTCTTCTTCTTCTTTTTCTACTTTTTCTTGTTCTTCTTCCTCTTCTTCTTCTACGTCAACTTTTTTTCTTCTTCTACCACTTCTTGTTCTTGTTCTTCACCATCTTCTTCATAATCTTCTTTTTCTTCCTCTTCTTCTTTTCCTACTACTTCTTCTTCTTCTTCTTCTTCTTCCTTCTCTTTCATCCACTTCATCTTCTTCTTGCTCTACTTTTGCTTCCTCCTCCCCCCCCCTTCTTCTTCTTCTTCTTCTTCTTCTTTTTCTTCTACTACTACTACTCTACTACTTTTTTTTCTTCTTCTTCTACTTCAACCTCTTCTACCTCTTCTTCTACTCCATCGTCTCCTTTCTTCTCCTTCATCATTCTTTTCTACTTCTTCTTCATCTTCTTCTTCTACTACTTCTTCTTTTACTTTCATTTCTTCTTGTTCCTCTTCTTCTTCTTCTTTCTAATTCTTCTGCATATTCTTTTACTTCTTCTTCTTCTACTACTTCAACTTCTTCATCTTCTTTCTCTTCTATTTCTTCTTCTTCTTCTTCTTCTTCTTCTTTTCTACTTTTTGTTATTATTGTTCTTATTCTTCTACTTCTTGTCCTTCTTAATCTACTTCATCTTCTTCTCCTTCTATTTCTTCCTCTTCTTCTTCTTCTTCATCTTCTTCTTTGTTGTTCTTTTACTTCTTTTTCTTCTTCTTCTTCTACTGCTTCTTCATCTTTTTATTCTTCCACTTCTTCCTGTTCTTCTTCTTCTTTCTTCTTCTTGTTCTCCTTTTCCTTCTTTTTCATCTTCTTCTTCTTCTTTCCTTCTTCCTTCTTCACCTTCTTTATCTTCTTCTTTTACTTCAACTTCATCTTCAACATCGGTATCATCATTGTCTTCTTCTTCATCTTCTTCTTCTTCTACCTCTTCTTCTGCATCTTCTCCATGTTCTTCTTCTTTTTCTTCTTCCTCTTTTCCTCTCCTTGTTCTTCTTCTCCTACTTCTTCCTCTCCTTCTTCTTCATTCTTCTTCCTCTTCTTCTTCTTCTTCTTCTTCTTCTTCTTTTTCTTTCTTATTCTTCTACTTCTTTTTCTTCTTTGCCTTCTTCTTTTTCTTCATCTTCTTCTTCTACATCTTCTTCCACTTTTTCTTCTTCTTCGACGTTTTCTTCTACTTCTTCTAATTCTTCTCTTTCTTCTTCTTCTTCTTCTTATTCTTCTTATTCTTATTCTTTATCATCATCTTCTTGTTCTCATTCTTCTTCTTCTTCTTCTTCTTCTTCTGCTTCTTCTTCTTCTTCTTCTTCTTCATCTTCTTCTTCTTCCTTTTCTTCGTCATCTTCTTCTACTTCTTCTTTTTTTCATTTTCTTCTTCTTCTACCTCTTTTTATTCTTATTATTATTATTCTTCTTCTTCTTCTTCTTCCTCTTCTTCTTCTTCTTCTCCTTCTTCTTCATCTTCTTGCTCTTCTTCATCTTCTTCTTGTTCTTTCTCTTCATCTTTTTTTTCTTCTTCTTCTTCTTCTTCTTCTTCTTCTTCTACTTCTGCTACTTCTTCTTCTTCTACTTCTTCTTCCCCTTTCTTCCCCTTCTTCTTCTTCTTCTACTTCTTCTTGTTCTTCTTCTTCTTCTTCTTCTTCTTCTTCTTCTTTTACTTCTTCTTCCCCTTGTTTTTCCTCTTTTTGTTATTCATCTTCTTATTGTTCTTCTTCTTCTTCTTCATTCTTGTTCTCTTACTTCTCCTTCTTCTTCTTCTTCTTCCTATTCCACTTCCTCTTCTTCTTCTTCTTCTTCTTCTTCTTTTACTTCTTCTATTTCTTCTTCTTCTTCTTTTCTTTCTCCTTCTCCTTCTTCTTCATCACCTTCTTCTTCTTCTTCTTCTTCTTCTTCTTCCTCTACTTCTACTTCTTCTTCTTCATCTTCTTCATTTTCTTCTTCTTCCTTGTCCATTTCTTCTTCTTCTTAATTCTTCTACTTCTTCCACCTCTTCTTTTTCTTCTTTTTCTTTTACTCCTTCTTCTTCTTCCTCCTTCTTATTCTTCTAGTTCTTCTTCTTCATCATCATCTACTTCTTCTTCATCTTCTTCTTCTTTCTCCTTCTTCTTCTTCTTCTTCTCCGTCTCCTTCTTTTACTTATTCTTCCCCTTCTTCTACTTCTTCAACTTTTCCTTGTTCTCATTCTTCTTCTTCTTCACATTCTTCATCCTCTTCTTCTTCTTCTCCTCCTCCTCCTCCTCCTCCTCCTTCTTCTTCTTCTACGTCTACTTCTTCTTCTTTTATTTCTTCTTCTTCCTCTTCTTCTTCTTCGTTCTAATTCTTCTACATCTTCTTTTTCTTCTTCTTCTTCTACTTCTACTTCAATTTCTTCATCTTCTTTCTCTTCTTTTTCTTCTTATTATTATTCTTCTTCTTCTTCTTTTCTTCTCATTCTTATTCTTATTCTTATTCTTCTGCTTCTTGTTCTTCATCTTCTACTTCTTCTTCTTCTCCTTCTATTTCTTCTTCTTCCGCTTCTTCTTCTTCTTTATTATTCTTTTACTACTTTTTTTTTCTTCTTCTTCTTCATTTTTTCATTCTTCCTCTTCTTCTTCTTCTTGTTCTTCTTCTTCTTCTTTCTTCCCCTTGTTCTCCTTTTACTTTTTATTATTCTTCTACTTTGTTCTTCTTCCTCTTCCTCTTCTTTTTCTTCTTCCTTCTTCATCTACTTCATCTTCTTGTTCTACTTCTTCGTCATCATCATCATAATTATCATCATCGTCTACTACTTCTTCTTCTTCTTCTTCTTCTACCTCTTCTTCTTCATCTTCTCCTTATTCTTCTTCTTCTTTTTCTTCCTCTTTTCCTACCCTTCTTCTTCTTCTTCTCCAACTTCTTCCTCTTCTTCTTCTTCATTCTTCTTCCTCTTCCTCTTCTTCTTCTTCTTACTTATTCTTCTATTTCATTTTCTTCATTGCCTTCTTCTTCTTCTTCTTCTTCTACATCTTCTTCTTCTTTTTCTTCTTCTCGACTTCTTCTTCTACTTCTTCTAATTCTTCTTCTTCTTGTTCTTCTTCTTCTTCTTCTTCTTATTCTTATTCTTATTCTTTATCATCATCATCTTCTTCTTCTTCTTCTTCTTCTTCTTCGTCTTCTTCTTCTTATGCTTCTTCTTCTTCTTCATATTTTTCTTCTTCTTCTTCCCTTTCTTCGTCTTCTTCTTCTACTTCTTGTTTTTCATTTTCTTCTTCTTCTTCTTCTTCTACCTCTTTTTATTCTTCTTCTTCTTCTTCTTCTACTTCTTCTTCTTCTTCTTTTTCTTCTTCTACTTCTTCTTCTTCTTTTTCCTGCTCTTCTTCTTGTTCTTCTTCTTCTTATTCTTCTTCCTCCTCATCTTCTTCATCTGCATCATCTTCTTGTTGTTCTTCCTCTTCTTCTTCAACTTCTACTACTTGTTTTTCTACTTCTCCTTTCTTCTCCTCCTTCTTTTCCTTCTACTTCTTCATCCTCTTCTTCTTCTTCTTCTACTTCTTCATCCCCTTCTTTTCCTCTTCTTCTTATTCTACTTCTTATTGCTCTTCTTCTTCTTCTTCTTCATCATCTTCTTCTTATTTCTTATTCTCCTACTTCTTCTTCTTCTTCTTCTTCCACTTCTTCTTCTTCTTCTTCTTCTTCTTCTTCTTCTTTTACTTCTTTCGATTCTTCTTCTTGTCTTTTTTCTTCTCCTTCTTCTTCTTCTTGTTCTTCTTCTTCTTCTTCTTCTTCTTCTACTTCTTCATCTTCTACTTCTACTTCTTCTTCTTCA
>JAIUJO010000032.1:3865554-3873054 GCA_023846275.1 Vanilla planifolia | reverse complement strand
CCTCTTCTTTTTCTTCTTCTCCTTCTCCTTCTTGTACTTTTTCTTCTTCTTCTTTTTCTTCTTCTACAACTTCTTATGCTACTTCTTCAACTATTTCTTTTTCTACTTCTCTTTTCTTCTCCATCTTCTTCTTCTACATCTTCTTCTTCTTCTTCTTCTCATGATTATTATTATTATTATTATTATTATTATTATTCTTTCTTATTCTTCTACTTCTCCTTCTTCTTCTTCTTCTTCTTCTTCTTCTCCTTCCTCTGCTTTTTTTTTTCGTCTTCTTTTACTCCATCTTGTTCTTGTTCTTCTGCTTCTTCTTCTTCATCTACTTCTTCTTCTTCTTATTCTTCTTCTTCTTCTTCCTTTTTCTTATTCTTCTTCTTCTTCTTCTGCTTCCTCCTTGACTTCTTTCTTCTTCTTCCTCCCCTTCTTCTTTTTCTTCCTCTTCTTCCTCTTCTTCCTCTTTTTCTTCTTGTTCTTCTTCTTCTTCTTCTTCTACTACTTCTTCAACTACTACTACTACTACTTCTTCTTCTTCTTCTTCCTCTTCTTCTTCTTCTTCTTCTTCTTCTTCTTCTTCCTCTTCTTCTCCCTCTTCCTCCTCTTCTTCCTTTACATCTTCTTCTTCTTCTTCTTCTTCTTCTTCTTCTTCTTTTTCTTCTTCCTCCACTTGTATTTTTTCTTCTTCTTTTAGTCCCATCTTGTTCTTGTTCTCTCCTTCTTCCTCTTCTTCTACTTCTTCTTCTTCTTCTTCTTCTTCTTCTTCTTTCTTATTCTTCTTCTTATTATTCTTATTCTAATTCTTATACTTCTTTTTTTTCATCTTCTTCTTCTTCTTCCTCTTCATCCCCCTCGTCTTCTTTCCTCTTCTTCTTCTTCTTCTTCTTCTACTTCTTCTTCTCCTTCTTTTTATTCTTCTTCTTCTTCTTCTTCTTCCTCCTTGTTCTTCTACTTCTTCTTCTTCTTCTTCTTCTTCTTCTTCTTCATTCTTCTCCTTCTTCTTCTCCTTCTTCTTTTTATTCTTCTTCTTTGTCTTCTTCTTCTTCTTCTTCTTCTTCTTTCTCATTCTTTTTCTTCTTCTTCTTCTTCCCCTTCTTCTTCTTTTTCTTCTTCTTCTTCCTCTTTTTCTTCCTCTTCTTCTTCTTCTACTTCTTTTTATTCTTCTTCTTCTACTTCTTCTTTGACTTCTTCTTCTTCTTCTTATACTTCTTCTTCATTTTTTTCTCCTTCTTCTTCTTCTTCCTCTTCTTCTTCTTATTTTTCTTCTTCTTCTTCTTCTTCTTCTTCTTCTTCCTCTTCTACTTGTTCTTCTTCTTCTTCAATTTCTTCTTCTTCTTCTTTTACTTCTAAATCTTCTTTGGCCCCTTTCTCTTCGTCCTATTTTTCTTCCCTTCTTCTTCTTCTTCTTCTTCTTCGTCTTCTTTCTCCTCTTCTTCTATTTGTTCTTATTCTTCTACAACTTCTTTTTCTTCTTCGTCTTCGTCTTCTTCTTCTTCTTCTTCTTCTTCTTCTTCATCTTCTTCTTCTTCTTCTCCTGCTTCTTCATCATCATCATCTCCTTCTTTCTTATTCTTCTACTTCTTCTTTTTCTTCTCTTCTTCTTCTTCTTCATCGACTTCTTCTTCTTTTTCTTCTTTTTTATCTTCTTCTTCTTCTTCCTCCTCTACTTCTTCTTCTTCTTTCTCTTCTTCTTCTTCTTCGTTAACTTTTTTCTTCTTCTTCGACTTCTTCTTCTTCTTCTTCAACTTCTTCTTCTTCTTCTTCAACTTCTTCTTCTTCTAATTCTTCTACTTCTTTTTCTTCTACTTCTTCATTCTCTTTCTTATTCTTCATCTTCTTCTACTACTTATTATTCTTCTTCTTTTTCTTCTTCTTACTATTCCTTCTTCATCTTCTTCTTCTTCTACTTCATCTTCTTCTTGTTGTTCTTCTTCAACCTCTTCTTTTTCTTCTTCTTCTTCTTCTTCTTGTCCTTCTTCTTCTTCTTCTTCTTGTACTTCTACTACTCTTCTTCTTCTTCTTCTTCTTCGTCTTCTTCTTCTTCTTCTTCTTCTTCTTCTTCCTCTTTTTCTTCCTCTTCTTCTTCTTCTTCTTTTTCTTCTTCTTCTTCTTCTTCTTCTTCTTCTTTGACTTCTTCTTCTTCTTCATATACTTCTTCTTCGTCTTTTTCTTCTTCTTCATCTTCTTCCTCTTCTTCTTCTACTTTTTCTTCTTCTTCTTCCTCTTCTACTTGTTCTTCTTCTTCTTCTTTGGCTCCATCCTCTTCTTCCCATTTTTCTTCCCCTTCTTCTTCTTCTTCTTCTTCTTGTTCTTCTTCTTCTTTCTCCTCTTCTTTTATTTGTTCTTGTTCTTCTACTACTCCTTTTTCTTCTTCGTCTTCTTCTTCTTCTTCTTCTTCTTCTTCTTTTTCTTCTTCTTCTTCTTCTCCCGCTTCTTCATCATCATCTTCTCCTTCTTTCTTATTCTTCTACTTCTTCGTTTTCTTCACTTTTTCTTTTTCTTCATCGACTTTTTCTTCTTCTTTTTCTTCTTCTTTATCTTCTTCTTCTTCCTCCTCTACTTCTTTTTCTTCTTCTTTCTCTTCTTCTTCTTCTTCGTTAACTTTTTTCTTCTTCTTCTATTTCTTCTTCTTCTACTTCAACTTCTTCTTCTTCTAATTCTTCTACTTCTTTTTCTTTTACTTCTTCATTCTCTTTCTTATTCTTCATCTTCTTCTACTACTTATTATTCTTCTTCTTTCTTCTTCTTTTTCTTCTTCTTGATATTCCTTCATCATCTTCTTCTTCTTCTTCTTCATCTTCGTCTTGTTGTTCTTCTTCATCATCTTCTTTTTCTTCTTCTTCTTCTTCTTCTTCTTCTTCTTCTTGTCCTTCTTCTTCTTCTTCTTCTTCTTCTTCTTCTTCTTGTACTTCTACTACTCTTCTTCTTCCTCGTCTTCTTCTTCTTCTTCTTTTACTTCTTCATCGTCTTTTTCTTCTTCTACTTCTTCTTCTTCTTCCTATTCTTCTTCTTCCTCTTCTTTTTCTTCATCATCTTCTTCTTCCCTTTCTTCTTTGTCTTCTTCTTCTTCTTCTTCTTCTTCTACTTCTTCTTATTCCTCTTGTTCTTCATCTACTTCATCTTCCTCTTGTTCTTTATCTTCCTCCTCCTCCTCCTCCTCCCCCTCTTCTTCTTCTTCTTCTTCTTCTTCTTTTTCTTCTTCTTCTTCTTTTTCTTCTTCTTCTTCTTTTTCTTCTACATTATCTTCTTCTTCTTCTTCTTCTTCTATCTTCTTCATCTTCTTCTTCTTTTTCTTCTTCTTCTCCTTCAACTTTTCTTCCTCTTCTCCTTCTTCTTCTTGTTCTTCTTCTTCTTCCACCTCCTCCTCTTCTTTTGTTTTTCCTCTTCTTCTTGTTCTTCTTCTTCCTCTTATTCATCTTCTTTTTCTTCTTCTTCCTCTTGATCTTCTTCTTATTCCTCTTTTTCTTCCTCTTCTTCCTCTTCCTCTTATTCTTCTTTTTGTTCTTCATCTTCTTCTTTTAATTCTTCTTCTCCATCATCATCATCATCTTCATCTTTTTCTTTTTCTTCTTCTTCTATTTTTCTTTGTCTTCTTCTTCTTCTTCTTCCACCTCCTTTTCCTCTTCTTCTTCTTCTTCATCATCATGAACTTCTTCTTCTTCTTCTTCCTCTTCTTTTACTTCTTCTTCTTCTTCTTCTACTACTACTACTACTACTTTTTCTTGTTCTTCTCCTCTTCTTCTTTTACTACTTCTTCTTCTATTTCTTCTTATTTATTCTTCTTCTTAATCTTCTTCTACTACTTCTTATTGTTCTTCTTTTTTCTTCTTCCACTTCTTTTACTTATTCCTCTTCTTCTACTTCTTCTTTTTCTATCACTTCTTCTTCCTTATCCTCTTCTTCCTCTTCTTCCTCTTTTTCTACTTCTTCTTCTTATTCTTATTCTTCTTCTTCTTGTTGTTCTACTTCCTGTTCTTCCTCTTCCTCTTCTTCTTCATCATCTTCTTTTTCTTCTTCTTCTTCTTTAGCTACTTCTTCTTCTTCTTCTTCTTCCTCTTCTTCTTGATCTACTTCATCTTCTCTTGCTGTACTTCTGCGTCCTCCTCTTCTTCTTCTTTTTCTTTTTCTACTACTACTACTACTACTTTTTCTTCTTCTTCTTCTTCTTCTTCTTCTGCTTCTGCTTCTGCTTCAATCGCTTCTATTATGTCTACTTCTTCGTCTCGTTTCTTCTCCTTCATCATTATTTTCTACTTCTTCTTAATCTTCTTCTTCTACTACTACTTTTATTTCTTCTTCTTCCTCTTCTTCTTCTTTCTTATTCTTCTACATCTTTTTCTTCTTCTTCTTCTTCTTCTTCTTCTTTTTCTTCTTACTCTTATTCTTGTTCTTGTTCTTCTACTTCTTCTTCTTCTTCTCCTTCTATTTCTTCCTCTTCTTCTTATTCTTCTTCTTCTTCTTTCTTATTCTTTTACTTCTTTTTCTTCTTCTTCTTCTTCATCTTTTTATTCATCTTCTTCTTCTTCTTCTTCTTCTTCTTGTTTCTTCTTCTGTTTACCTTATTACTTCTTTCTTCTTCTTATTTTTCTCCTTCCTTCTTCATCTTTTTAATCTTCTTGTTCTACTTTTTCTTCATCGTCATCATCATTATCATCATCGTCTTCTTCTTCTTCTTCTTCTTCTAACTCTTCTTCTTCATCTTCTCCTTGTTCTTCTTCTTCTTCTTCTTCCTCCTCTTTTCCTCTCCTTCATCTTCTCCTCCTTCTTCCTCTTCTTCTTCATTCTTCTTCCTCCTCCACTTCTTCTCCTTCTTCTTCTTCTTTGTTTTTCTTCTTTGCGTTCTTCTTCTTCTTCTTCCTCTTCGTCTTTGTATTCTTCTTTTTCTTCTTCTTCGACTTCTTATTTTACTTCTTCTTATTCTTCTTCTTTTTCTTCTTCTTATTCCTATTCTTTAACATCATGTTCTTGTTCTTGTTCTTCTTCTTCATCTTCTTCTTCTTCTGCTTCTTCTTGTTCTTCTTCAACATCATCTTCTTCCTTTTCTTTGTCTTCTTTTTCTTTTCATTTTCTTCTTCTTCTTCTTCTTCTTCTTCTTCTACCTTTTTTATTCTTCTTCTTCTTCTTCTTCTTCTGCTTGTTCTACTTCTTCTTCTTCTTCTTCTTCTTCTTCCATTTCTTCTTCTTCCATTTCTTCTTCTTATTCTTCTTCTTCTTCTTCTTCTTCTTTCTCTTCTTCTTCATCTACATCATCTTCTTCTATTTCTTCCTCCTCTTCTTATTTTTCTTTTTCTTCTTTTTCTTCTTCTTCTTCTTCTACTACTTCTGCTACTTCTTCTTTTACTACTTCTTCTCTTTTCTTTTCCTTCTTCTTATTCTTCAGCTTCTACTTCTTCTTCCCCTTCTTTTTCCTCTTTTTCTTATTCTTCTTCTTATTGTTCTTCTTCTTCGTGTTCTTCTATTTCTTCATTCTTATTCTCCTACTTCTTGTTCTTCTTCTTGTTCTTCTTCCGCTTTCTCTTCTTCTTCTTCTGATACCTCTTCTTTTTCTTTTTCTTCTTTTATTTTTTCTTCTTCATCTTCTACTTCTTCATCATCATCATCTTCTTCTTCTTCTTCTTCCACTTCTTCTTTTTCCTTTTCTTCTCTTCATCTTCTTCTCCTTATCCTTCTTCTTCTTCTTCTTCTTCTTCTTCGTTGTCTTTGTCTTCTTCTTCTTCTTCTTCTTCTTCTTCGACTTCTACTTCATCTACTTCATCTTCTTCTTTTTTTATCTTCTTCCTCCACCTCCTCCTCCTCTTCTTCTTTTGGTTCTTCTTCTTGTTCTATAATTCCTTATTCTTCTTCTTTTTCTTCTTCTTCTTCTTCTTCTTCTTCATCTTCCTCTTCTTCTCCTTCTACTCCTTCTTTTTCTTCTTCTTCTTGTTCTTCTTCTACTTCTACTTCTTTTTCTTGTTCTACTTGTTTTTTATCTTCTTCTTCTTCTTCTTCTTGATCTACTTCATCTTCTCTTGTTGTACTCCTACTTCCTCCTCTTCTTCTTCTTCTTCTTCTTCTACTACTACTACCACTACTTTTTTTTCTTCTTCTTCTTCTCCTTCTACTTCTGCTTTTGCTTCAATCGCTTCTATTACGTCTACTTCTTCGTCTCGTTTCTTCTCCTTCATCATCATTTTCTACTTCTTCTTAATCTTCTTCTTCTACTACTTCTTCTTCTTTTATTTCTTCTTCTTCCTCTTCTTCTTCTTTCTTATTCTTCTAGATCTTCTTTTTCTTCTTCTTCTTCTTCTTCTTTTTTTCTTCTTACTTTTATTATTATTCTTATTCTTCTACTGCTTCTTCTTCTTCTCCTTCTATTTCTTCCTCTTCTTCTTATTATTCTTCTTCTTCTTTCTTATTCTTTTACTTCTTTTTCTTCTTCTTCTTCTTCTTCTTCTTCATCTTTTTATTCATCTTCTTCTTCTTCTTCTTCTTCTTCTTCTTCTTGTTTCTTCTTCTACTTACCCTATTACTTCTTATTATTCTTCTTCTTTCTTCTTATTTTTCTCCTTCCTTCTTCATCTTCTTCATCTTCTTGTTCTACATTTTCTTCATCATCATCGTCTTCTTCTTCTTCTTCTTCTTCTACCTCTTCTTCTTCATCTTCTCCTTGTTCTTCTTCTTCTTCTTCTTCCTCTTTTCCTCTCCTTCTTCTTCTTCTCCTCCTTCCTCTTCTTCTTCTTCATTCTTCTTCCTCTTCCTCTTCTTCTTCTTCTTCTTCTTCTTTCTTTTTCTTCTTTGCGTTCTTCTTCTTCTTCTTCCTCTTCGTCTATGTATTCTTCTTTTTCTTCTTCTTCGACTTCTTATTTTGCTTCTTCTTATTCTTCTTCTTCTTCTTCTTATTCCTATTCTTTAACATCATCTTTTTGTTCTTCTTCTTCTTCATCATCTTCTTCTTCTTCTGCTTCTTGTTGTTCTTTTTCGACATCATCTTCTTCCTTTTCTTTGTCTTCTTCTTCTTTTCATTTTCTTCTTCTTCTTCTTCTTCTACCTTTTTTATTCTTCTTCTTCTTCTTCTTCTTCTACTTGTTCTACTTCTTCTTCTCCTTCTTCTTCTTCCTTTTCTTCTTCTTATTCTTCTTCTTCTTCTTCTTCTTCTTTCTCTTCTTCTTCATCTACATCATCTTCTTCTATTTCTTCCTCCTCTTCTTATTTTTCTTTTTCTTCTTTTTTTTCTTCTTCTTCTTCTACTACTACTGCTACTTCTTCTTCTACTACTTCTTCTCCTTTCTTCTCCTTCTTCTTCTTATTCTTCAACATCTACTTCTTCTTTGTCTACTTCTTCTTCCCCTTCTTTTTCCTCTTTTTCTTATTCTTCTTCTTATTGTTCTTCTTCTTCGTGTTCTTCTACTTCTTCATTCTTATTCTCCTACTTCTTCTTCTTCTTCTTGTTCTTCTTCCGCTTGCTCTTCCTCTTCTTCTTCTACCTCTTCTTTTTCTTTTTCTTCTTTTATTTTTTTTCTTCATCTT